>OX578134.1:97505430-97517930 GCA_951213105.1 Amaurobius ferox
TATATATATATATATATATATATATATATATATATATATATATATATATATATATATATATGTATATATTGTAATATTTTAATTTGAAAGTATATAATTTTGCAAAAATGAAGAACAAGGTGTCTGGATGAAATTTATCCAAAACAATGGAATTGTTTCTCGAAAAGTATTTATTATAGACATTTCTGGTTTATACAATTGTAAGTGAAAACTGTCAAAGTTTTTCTTTCATTATAATTGTCTTAATGGATTTCAATGTTTGCACCCTTAGAAGCACCTGAACATTGAAATATCCAAATGGTAATTGGCATAATTCCATGTTACTTGACGAATGTGCGTTTAAAATATAGCCACAGCGTCCCTTATGCGAGATTTCAGGTGAAGATCATTGACGACCTTTAATGTGGTAGATAAAAATTGATTGAATAAACTTTAGTGACAAAACTCTGAAGCATTAAATTAACCTGTTAAATTTCTTCCTGGTTTCATCTACTGTCACTAGCTCATGTGCGTGAGTGGGAACCAGTCGACGTCTGCACGTGAGCGGCCCATGAAAGAAAATATTTGAAAGGTTGTTTCTTTGCAGTGTCCTAAACCGGAAGTTTACATAATTAATATTTTCTGCGATATACGTTCATATTTTTGGATAGCTAGCATCCCTGTATTATTTAACATTTCACTAATTTTGTGCTATTTTATGCGTGTGTCTTTTTATCTCTATTGGGATGTGCAGCACGAAGGATCATGTTGCCTGTTATCATGACGGCGAATCGCTGTCTAAGCGCCAAATGTCCACACCTGGACGGGACGAGGGTATCACGGATTACCATTTAACGATATCTGATTATTAAATCAAAAATATTTTACCCCTTTAAGATATTCTGAGAATTCATAGTCATAAAATCCACCATTACGAAGTGCCCTCATAACTTAGAATTACACTCCCATTGCGCGCACACAGTGATCATCATTGATAAATTCATCTCTTGTTAACACTCTTCAGAAGAGAATGAACGATTACTGCACTGGCAGCAAGAAAGCATATTATATGCCACTAATTTTGAAAATATTCATGGTAAATGGTAAAGTCAGTTATACCATGCAGCTGACTACAAATTTATGGAAGATTGAGCTCAGACTGCACAACACGTTGCAAGGGAAACGCAGCCCACAGCTAATGTGGCAAGAATATTTAACGTTACGGTGCTAAAATGTAGCGATATATATTTATTTTCGGTACCAAAATGTAAAACTAAAATTAACGTCACGGAACTACGTGCAAATTTAAATGGGAAACTAGATTTATAGCCTCCGAAATGTAATGATATTTAATCGCGTTGTGTTTATTCAATGCAATGATTCACCTTAACTTGCTGGCTGCAATGATTCACCTTAACTTGCTGCTTTGAAGTGATTGCAATGCAATGATTCACCTTAACTTGCTGCTTTGAAGTACCTAAAAAGACTGAAAAAGATAAAAGATTACGTGATTCCAGAAGAGCGCAAATTTGTGTTTATTCAATGCAATGATTCACCTTAACTTGCTGGCTGCTTTGAAGTACCTAAAAAGACTGAAAAAGATAAAAGATTACGTGATTCCAGAAGAGCGCAAATTTGTGTTTATTCAATGCAATGATTCACCTTAACTTGCTGCTTTGAAGTACCTAAAAAGACTGAAAAAGATAAAAGATTACGTGATTCCAGAAGAGCGCAAATTTGTGTTTATTCAATGCAATGATTCACCTTAACTTGCTGGCTGCTTTGAAGTACCTAAAAAGACTGAAAAAGATAAAAGATTACGTGATTCCAGAAGAGCGCAAATTTGTGTTTATTCAATGCAATGATTCACCTTAACTTGCTGCTTTGAAGTACCTAAAAAGACTGAAAAAGATAAAAGATTACGTGATTCCAGAAGAGCGCAAATTTGTGTTTATTCAATGCAATGATTCACCTTAACTTGCTGGCTGCTTTGAAGTACCTAAAAAGACTGAAAAAGATAAAAGATTACGTGATTCCAGAAGAGCGCAAATTTGTGTTTATTCAATGCAATGATTCACCTTAACTTGCTGCTTTGAAGTACCTAAAAAGACTGAAAAAGATAAAAGATTACGTGATTCCAGAAGAGCGCAAATTTGTGTTTATTCAATGCAATGATTCACCTTAACTTGCTGGCTGCTTTGAAGTACCTAAAAAGACTGAAAAAGATAAAAGATTACGTGATTCCAGAAGAGCGCAAATTTGTGTTTATTCAATGCAATGATTCACCTTAACTTGCTGCTTTGAAGTACCTAAAAAGACTGAAAAAGATAAAAGATTACGTGATTCCAGAAGAGCGCAAATTTGTGTTTATTCAATGCAATGATTCACCTTAACTTGCTGGCTGCTTTGAAGTACCTAAAAAGACTGAAAAAGATAAAAGATTACGTGATTCCAGAAGAGCGCAAATTTGTGTTTATTCAATGCAATGATTCACCTTAACTTGCTGGCTGCTTTGAAGTACCTAAAAAGACTGAAAAAGATAAAAGATTACGTGATTCCAGAAGAGCGCAAATTTGTGTTTATTCAATGCAATGATTCACCTTAACTTGCTGGCTGCTTTGAAGTACCTAAAAAGACTGAAAAAGATAAAAGATTACGTGATTCCAGAAGAGCGCAAATTTGTGTTTATTCAATGCAATGATTCACCTTAACTTGCTGGCTGCTTTGAAGTACCTAAAAAGACTGAAAAAGATAAAAGATTACGTGATTCCAGAAGAGCGCAAATTTGTGTTTATTCAATGCAATGATTCACCTTAACTTGCTGGCTGCTTTGAAGTACCTAAAAAGACTGAAAAAGATAAAAGATTACGTGATTCCAGAAGAGCGCAAATTTGTGTTTATTCAATGCAATGATTCACCTTAACTTGCTGGCTGCTTTGAAGTACCTAAAAAGACTGAAAAAGATAAAAGATTACGTGATTCCAGAAGAGCGCAAATTTGTGTTTATTCAATGCAATGATTCACCTTAACTTGCTGCTTTGAAGTACCTAAAAAGACTGAAAAAGATAAAAGATTACGTGATTCCAGAAGAGCGCAAATTTGTGTTTATTCAATGCAATGATTCACCTTAACTTGCTGGCTGCTTTGAAGTACCTAAAAAGACTGAAAAAGATAAAAGATTACGTGATTCCAGAAGAGCGCAAATTTGTGTTTATTCAATGCAATGATTCACCTTAACTTGCTGCTTTGAAGTACCTAAAAAGACTGAAAAAGATAAAAGATTACGTGATTCCAGAAGAGCGCAAATTTGTGTTTATTCAATGCAATGATTCACCTTAACTTGCTGGCTGCTTTGAAGTACCTAAAAAGACTGAAAAAGATAAAAGATTACGTGATTCCAGAAGAGCGCAAATTTGTGTTTATTCAATGCAATGATTCACCTTAACTTGCTGCTTTGAAGTACCTAAAAAGACTGAAAAAGATAAAAGATTACGTGATTCCAGAAGAGCGCAAATTTGTGTTTATTCAATGCAATGATTCACCTTAACTTGCTGCTTTGAAGTACCTAAAAAGACTGAAAAAGATAAAAGATTACGTGATTCCAGAAGAGCGCAAATTTGTGTTTATTCAATGCAATGATTCACCTTAACTTGCTGGCTGCTTTGAAGTACCTAAAAAGACTGAAAAAGATAAAAGATTACGTGATTCCAGAAGAGCGCAAATTTGTGTTTATTCAATGCAATGATTCACCTTAACTTGCTGGCTGCTTTGAAGTACCTAAAAAGACTGAAAAAGATAAAAGATTACGTGATTCCAGAAGAGCGCAAATTTGTGTTTATTCAATGCAATGATTCACCTTAACTTGCTGCTTTGAAGTACCTAAAAAGACTGAAAAAGATAAAAGATTACGTGATTCCAGAAGAGCGCAAATTTGTGTTTATTCAATGCAATGATTCACCTTAACTTGCTGCTTTGAAGTACCTAAAAAGACTGAAAAAGATAAAAGATTACGTGATTCCAGAAGAGCGCAAATTTGTGTTTATTCAATGCAATGATTCACCTTAACTTGCTGGCTGCTTTGAAGTACCTAAAAAGACTGAAAAAGATAAAAGATTACGTGATTCCAGAAGAGCGCAAATTTGTGTTTATTCAATGCAATGATTCACCTTAACTTGCTGGCTGCTTTGAAGTACCTAAAAAGACTGAAAAAGATAAAAGATTACGTGATTCCAGAAGAGCGCAAATTTGTGTTTATTCAATGCAATGATTCACCTTAACTTGCTGCTTTGAAGTACCTAAAAAGACTGAAAAAGATAAAAGATTACGTGATTCCAGAAGAGCGCAAATTTGTGTTTATTCAATGCAATGATTCACCTTAACTTGCTGGCTGCTTTGAAGTACCTAAAAAGACTGAAAAAGATAAAAGATTACGTGATTCCAGAAGAGCGCAAATTTGTGTTTTAAATTGTTGCAGCCTGGAAGACATTTTTATTATGCACTAGCAGCATACCCGTTCTTCGTACGGAGTATATAATATAAATAAACTTAAAATTCACAATCATGTGCAAATTCCTATAGTATACTAAATGGCATTTTTAATCAAAATATTCTGTTAAAATATTTAACATAATGCTCCTAAAAAGAAGTTAAGGAATGGCTGTTCTCGTTATTCAAAATTATCTTCACGGGTAGATCTGAAGAATAAAATATCCTGGCCTTTTTGTAAGCAAATTTATAAAAAGTATGGAATTGAATCAATATATGCAAAATAATAGCGTATTGTATGGGACACGTACTACTTATATACGCGAATATTAGAAGATATAACCTGTATTAGTAGATTACATATATAAATTGAAAATATCAATAAATCCGTAATCTTTAAATCAGTAGGCAATAATTAATTCCAATATGTGCCCAAATGAAACTGCTAAAATTATATGGGAAGATAAACCCGTACTACTTATTATGCCATAGATTAGAAGATATGTCCTAGTGTTAGTAAAAGATTACCCGTAATATAATATGTAGTCTGAAAATTTTTTACCAATATATAACAGATTACTTAATAAATTAAAAATATCAATAATCCCTGCCATCTTCATACCGGAAGGCTTGATTCCAATATATGCCAGTATACATGTACTAATTATATTCTCTTAGATTAGAAGATATACCCGTGCATTTGTAGAAGATTACTCGTACAACGTACAATATATGAGTTTCAACAATTTTTGCCGCAATAAAACAATGCCATAAGAAATTGAACATATCAATAATCTCTGAATCAATAATCCCCGAAAACATCAATAATAATAATGTTTAAACATGAAGATCGTAATTGATATTATCCAGTCAAAAATACGATGGCAATGAAATTTATTTTATATACATATCTTCATCATTAAAATCGGAAAAGATTTAATAAAAATCTTCTTCCTCATAAACACATTAAATTTAAATCCGTTGTTAAGCGACATGTTATGATTTGCTTCAAATAAATTGGTGGTCAAAATATCGTCTGAATATCTCTAATGAAAGTTTGGCGACATTTTAAAAAATCGCCAAATTTATCGCGAAGTGGGACTGTAGAACTGACAGTCCCACTTGGCGATAAATTGACGGACCATCATCAAAATATTATCCCCTAAAAAAACACAATTTCGTTTATTTAGGGCAATTTATCAATTTCAAAATATTTTTATGGATTTATAAATATTTTTATCAATTTGGTGACATTTTAAAAAATCGCCAAATTTATCGCCAAGTGGGACTGTAGAACTGACAGTCCCACTTGGCGATAAATTGACGAACCATCATCAAAATATTATCCCCTAAAAAAACACAATTTCGTTTATTTAGGGCAATTTATCAATTTCAAAATATGTTTATGGATTTATAAATATTTTTATCAATTTGGTGACATTTTAAAAATTCGCTAAATGTGTTACTAAGTAGGGCGGTTGGACTGACAGACAAATGCTAACGAAACACCATTTCAGTATTTTCTTTTAACAAAACAAAATAAATTTCATTGATTTACGTCATTTTTATCAATTTGGGGACATTTCAATCATTTTGGTAACTTTTATGAAATTTGCCAAGTTAGCGATATCCAGCCAAATTCGTAGCTCTAAATTCGCAGATCTGAATACAATATCGTGATCCAGTTTGTATATACTAAATAAAAACACTAAAATATTGTTAAAAGATATACCCATTCTACTCTTTTTCTGTTTAAACAATTGGATAAATGAATTTATTGGGTAAACAAAATATGAGTTTATTAGCTAAACACAATATATAAGCTTAAAACCTCTTTGCTAAAATAAATGAAAGTAGTGTATGCAGTTCGCAATTAATATAATTAAAAAAAATCAAACCGTTCATTTATAAGATATATTTTAATACCCATTTATTTAATATTCAAATCGAAAAAATAATAATAATCATTAGCAAACATATTTAATTTCATTCCTTGGCCGAGCAACACGATATAAGATAGAATCTTCCTCATAAAATGCGAAATTAAATAACCATTTTAATATCTTTATACTTCTAATCGTTGAGTAAAAGCTTGTGAAATACAAAACATGGAGGTAGATTTTTCCATTTAAATTCATGTTTCAAACAATTCATGCTTTCAGATAGTGACTATTTAATGCAAAAATCCTGCATCAAACTCAAAAATAAATTTTTAATTCCCTTTGGCGTTTTAAACAAACGATTTTTATCCTTTGCGTTTGGATAAACCACGGAGTTGGAGAGTAGAACTCCTATAAAAAAGTTCCGTTTTTCATTAATATCTCGACAACCCCTGGTCTTAGAAACTCGAAACTTGGGAAACTTAGAAACTCGAAAATTTATGGGGGGCTATTTCAAGGCCACCCACAAAATTTCATTAAATTCGGTTCAGCCGTTCTCTCGTGATGATGAGATAAACGAAAGTTTCGTTTTTTACTAATATCTCGAGAACCACTGGTTGTAGAAATTTCAAACATAGACTAAATTTTAAGTGGGGCTATTTCTAGGCTACCCACAAAATTTCATCAAATTCGGTTCAGCCGTTCTCCCGTGATAATGGGACAAACAGACAGACAGACAGACAGACAGATTTTCAATTTTATTTATATAGATAAGAGCGGGTACTAGAGTGAGGCAATGGACTTTGAATGCATCAAATCATGAATTCAGTCAGATTTTCAACGCTAGATCACGTAAAGAAGAGGTTGCCTATTTTAGATTGAAAACCGGACATGATTGTTTAGCAGAGCACCTAAAGAGAATATGTGTTCTCCCCACGAACATTTGACCAATATGTAATGTTGACAGAATGAACTCAGAACAATTTCTTGAGTGTCCAGGGCTAGATAGAGATGCCCAGCGCCAAGGAGATGTCATTCAACTTTATTGGGATGCTAGTTATCTTATGGAATGATAAAGAATGTCTGCCAACCTCTTCGTCGTGTGCTTCCTTGGACTCTTTTCCTTTGCATTGACGGTGTTCTCTGTGTTCTCATGTTTGCTTTGCTGGTTCTTGTTATTTTTCTTTTGTATGTGATGAGATCTCTATCTGAATGGATTAGATTCCAATAAAGCCATATGTTACAACATGGATTCAGTCATACGGGTACTAGTAGTTGACATATAACTCAATTTATATGCGGATAATAAAAGTTCGATATGCAGCGAAAAGTCACGTGATCGTTGCGGTCCTGGGGACTCCCAGGCAGTTACGTCCAGTATATCTCTGGCTAGTCTGAACTTTCTCGCACCAGGTATTGCCGAGCAATAGGAGCCGAGCTGTGGGGATACATAGGGCTGCTACCAGCCAGTGGGTCAAAGATATAAAAGCGGGAGACATGAAAGAGCAGCAGTTGCAGAGGATTACAAAATATCAGAGAGAGAGAGAAATGCAGTAACAATCAATTTAAGGTGCGTTATCGCACGATTATCACAAAGCGTTTCTACTGAACAGCTGAATGGGCTAGTTATTGAACAGATGAAATTTGGGATAAATGCAGATAATAGTCAGAGGATAACTATTGAAACACTTGATAAATTCGAATGAAATATGGGATGAATGCAGACGATAAAATCTATTTATTTAACACTATTTATTTAACAATTTGAGCAATTTAAATGGCATTTTGGATGATTACAGACGACGAAGTCAGAGGCTATTAATTAAACATAGAAATTCGAATGGAATTCGGGATGATTGAAGACGATAAAGTCAGAGATACATAGAGATTATACGAGAGAGAGTTTAACTTATAGATAATCGCATTTTGGATCTAAAATACGATACACCATAATAATTGGATATTATTATTATATGATTAGATATTATTATTATTATTATTGTTATTATTATTATTATTATTATTATTGCTATTATTATTATTATTATATTTCTCATCAAATGAGTAAATGCTTATCTTTTTATATTAAAAAAGAACATTGAACACCTCTGTTTGAATGTTAAGATGCACCAATATCGAGATACAGTAGAAGTCCGATACAATGCGATTCATTATACTACGGATTCGAATATAAAGGGGTAAAAAATGCCTTCTGAGAAAAAAATCCTCGTTATAGCGCGATTCGATATACCAGGTTTAAACTATTATGAGGAATGAAGTAATTATCTCTACAACTGTGTTACATCGGTTTTCTATATTTGAAAATTACTTTCCTTATATACAATAATGTATAAGCAAAGTATTGTACGGGGTCGAAAATTCGAATACGAGTTTTCGACGGAAGAGCACGTTTCAAGCATCCCTGATCACGAATCGAACATTTTTGAGGTGAAGTCTGTGTGTGTGTGTATGTGCGTGTATGTCAGTGAGTCTGTGAGTCTGTGGAAACGATGACTGACAAACGAATGGACTGATTTGAACGAAATTTGGTTACATACACGAATTGTAATACACAAATTACAATTCGTGAATACTGGAAGCCTAATGTTTTTATACGCAATCAGATGTTCAGAATCCCCCCAAATTTTCGAGTGAAATTTTGAAAAAATCATCAAAAAATCAAAACCTCCAATAAAGTTACGCAAATAGACATTTCTTATGTAATTTTTTATTAGAAAACGATTGACATACATTTTAGAACGGTAGCATGAACCGTTCTCGAGATATTGCCCATTTAAAAAAATAACCAAAAAATCATATGAAATAATAAAATGTTACCTATTGAGAAACATGTTCACTTTTCATATGCAATATCATGCGATAAATTGGGTGACATCATTCTCGTAGATCTAGTTCATTCCATTCATGATAAAAGATACTTTGAATAATACTTTTGTATTTGAATGCCAATAATAATTTCTCTGCTGTAAGAATAACTTATTTCTCCGTAAATAATGCTTGGCGAGATTTTGGCGAAGTATTTGGTAAAATGTTGCCAACTTAGCGACTTTTTTAAATGTTACTAAATTAACGAAAAACTCGCCAAATGGATAAAAATGACGCTAAATCAATGAAAATGACGACTAATTGACGAACAATCAATATCTTGGAAAGACTATAAGTATCTAATATAAGAATAACCTATTTTTTTACTGTAAAAGTAGAAAATTCATTGCATTATATAAAGAAAGTCATGTGCTGCCCACATCAGACTTTTTTACTTTACGGACAGACAGTGTAATAGCTCTCGGAGTAATCAAACGATTTTCATAAAATTTAGAATACATAGTTTAATCTGTAACAAAAAACCTTATTGATTTCACGCCAAATGAAATTTTAGAAAAGCGCTAATTTGTGCTGTCATTTTTCTATAATATTGAAATTGGTCAATCTGTAGGGAAAATATATTGAACGCGACGTATATGTTTTAATTTATACTCATACTTTATGTTGCTCATAAAACTAATAATTAAAATTTTCAGATGTAAAAAAATGGATTAAAACCGCTTTGATAAAATGCTTTTTCCCTTTCTATTCAGACAGTTATTCTACAAATATTAATTATACTGAGGTTCCTGAGAAAAAAAAACAACAACCCAAACTCTCAGTATCTCTAATCAAAATTTGATCTTCGCTTCGGAAGATTTGAAGGAATTGAATAAACCGGAGAGTTTTAATACCCGGAGGTTCTGGAGTTAGTTCAATGGAATAAAAGTACAGAATCGATTTCTCGTGGCGTTTTTAATCTAATCTCTTATTGCCCTTTTTATTTTTTTTCAAAGAAATGCGGTGCTGCTGTCGAACCCTTTGTAGCGAAACTATTTTTGGTAATTTGAGGTTTACCTGCTTTCAATAAAGTTAGGCGTGCCATATTTGGCACACCCGCGTGCTAAGAAGAAAAAAAATATATACAAAAAATATGTTCAGAATTAGATAGTAAAATAAACAGTGGCATGCGCACATAGGAAGCTGTACGCGAGGCTGCGAAGGAGAGAGAGAGCGGTGTTTGACTGTTGAGCGCATGCGCACATAGGAAGTTGCAAGCGAGGTTGCGAGGGAGAGGGAGCACTGTCGTTCCCGCAGTGCCACAGTGCCTATACACGAGCCGCCACTGAAAATAAACAAATAAAAATGTCAGGTGTATGTGTCCCCACTCGAATTTCTCATACATTCATGTTTCAAATTTCTATCTCCAATTGTAATATTGGAGCGAAACTTCCTTCAGTGGTGGATTTGGCGGTCGGCAAGACGGGCAATCCCACCAGAGTCCCCCAGCGTAGTAATATGTGATGCCAGATCTAATATTTTGTATTTAAATGATAATACAACACCTTATATTAACATGAATCATATTAATATCAATCAAATTTTATGGCCATACTCGCTAAAGACGTCTTTAAGGGGTCCCACTACAGCGAAGCCTTGGTTCTAGTGTTATTACAGTGCTTATTTAGAGGGAGTGAAATGTGCAGCATACCAGTGACCCGGGAGTTAAGAAGTCCCAAATGTCCTTCGAACCTGGTCCCCCAAAACAACTAGCGACTGGATTGCTCTAGCGTGTGTGTTGCTTTATTTGGAGCTGCTCCTATTCTTTTGCAGCCGTGTTCAGTGAACGAAATTAGAGAAATTTAGATAATTGCAAACACAATGAAAAATATAATATAGAAGATAATGTAGAAAAGATAATGTAGAAGGTAATGCAAAAGATAATGTAAAAAGATAATGTTGATCAGATAGAAATTTAGATATTTCATTATATTAAAAAATTTTTTACCTAAAGGAGTATTGTTAAATTTCTGATAATGTTTATAAAGTTTTGATTATATTTTTAAAAATTTAGATAATGTTGATGTTTTGAAGAGGAAAATAGCGCTCATACTTGTTAAAAAGGGAATGCAATTGATGTCATTGTAGTAATCATATTTGTAGCCAATAACACATTAAGTGTATTGATTTTTATATTTAATAAATTTATATTTATTGGGGGATAATTGAAACAAATGCCAAATTAGCAAATGGTCTCTTGTAATTAGATCAAAGTATAAGTATGAAAAATATTCATTATGACTGATAGATATAAAAATGTATTATAAATTTATTTAAATGTTGCTTTATATTGATAAAATCAATGCTTTAATGTGTGCTTGTATGTGTGTATGGGTGTGTGTGGGTATTTTTGAAAACTGTGGCTTTGCAAAAGGAATATTTTATTAAATACTGCTATGCATAACTTTAATTACTTTCCTTATATACATAATGTATAAGGAAAGTATTGTGACGGGGTCGAAAATTCGAATTCGAGTTTTCGACGGGAAAGTACGTTTCAAGCATCCCTGATCACGAATCAAACATTTTTGAAGTGATGTCTGTGTGTGTGTGTGTGACAGTATGTGTGTGTGTGTGTGAAAGTATGTGTGTGTGTGTGTTTGTGTGAAAGTATGCGTGTGTGTGTGTGTGTGTGTGTGTGTATGTCAGTGCGTCTGTGGAGACGATAACTGACGAACGAATGGACCGATTCGAAACAAATTTAGTACAAAAATCACAATCCATAAACACTGGAAGCCTATTGTTTTTATACGCAATCGAATGTTCAGAACCCCCCTAAATTTTCAAATGAAATTTTGAAAAAATCGTCAAAAAATCAAAACCGCTAACAAAGTTACGCAAATAGACATTGCTTATGTAATTTTTCATTAGAAAGCGATTGACATGAATTTTAGAACGCTAACATGAACCGTTCTCGAGATATTGTACATTTTTCAAAAAAATTATCAAAAAATCATATAAAATAAAAAAAAATATTTCCTATTGAGGAACATGTTCACTTTTCGTATGTAATAACATGCGATAAATTGAGTGACATCATTCTCGTGGATCTAGCTCGTTTCATTCATGAAAAAAGATACTTTTTAGTACAAAAATAGTACAAAAATCACAATCAGTGAATACTGGAAACCTATTGTTTTTAAACGTAATCGCATCTTCAGAACACACCTAAATTTTCGAGTGAAATTTTGAAAAAATCATGAAAAAATAAAAACCTTTTCTAAAGTTACTCCAATAGACATTTCTTATGTAATTTTTCCTTAGAAAACG